>OZ022243.1:8427249-8444749 GCA_963978895.1 Erpobdella octoculata | reverse complement strand
TATATGAAAAATTTGGCCCCGGGGCTCTTTCGGCCTTGGGCTGCTCAATTGGGGGCTTTGGAGCCCAAACACATCCCTCCGGAATTTTATAATCAAGTTTTTAATAATTTTCCGACTAGTTCAAAGCCTCACACTTTTAACAATTTTTTCCATAATCTCTATTCAAATAAATTTAACTTTATATACTAAAATAACAGCCTTATAACTGAAACTTTTGCAACAATTTATAACTTCTTCACGTTATTTGTCATGACAACATGATTAGCTTGTTTGTTGCAGCATCAGCGGACTCCATTTCTGAAACAAAACAAAAATAAAAATTTAGCAACGATGTCGTTAGATTTTGTTTTTTTTTTTTTAAAGTATATTGTACAGAAAACATAATTTATAAGCATTTTTTTAAATTGATTAGAGATAATGTTTAATAAATTACTCAAAGTTGGTCATTATATTTCTAACATTTTATTTCAGATAGGGATCATTTACGACACAGCTCGAGAATTCCAGGTTCGAACTCGCATAATTGTCTCTTTTCTCTACTGGAAGTTCCATTTCTAGTTTGAACATCGCTATGCTTTTCTTCGTCGAAAGCTTAATAAAATATACAAGAAATTTGTACAAAAACGAACAAATCATATAATCATCAACAAAAAACAAAAATTAAATAAAAATTTTGTAATCAATTTTAACTAATTCTCCGAATAGCATTAAACATGAATTAAATGACAACATTGCAAACCAATCATTAAGAAAAATATGAATAAAGCAATTTTTTGAAATTTGTGTTTATTTCCTTGTCATAGTCTGGTTAAAACAATCGTGTGTGTACTAGAGTACTTACTTTGAGCAAGAAATTGAGTTTGCTACAAAGTCCTCCTGAGTCAAATTAAAAGTAAAGCCAAAATTTGTCCAAATTGACAAATTAAAAATTGAAAAACTACAGTCACTGTTTAGTGCAGTTGCTATTTAAGTGCTGTATTGTGCTGCCAAGAACACGGTATTGGACTAAGGTTTGCCATAGGTTGAAGTCCGGGGGAGGAGGAATATTTTGAATTATAACAATGGACACCTGTCTCACTAATAAAAAAAAGATTTTTTTGTGGAGCGATACCACGTAGATCTACACGTACTTTATTTTAGCACGTAATTAATCTTGAGAAACGGACTAGTCGGAGGTGTTTCTTTGAAGATGCTTAATAATATTCAGCTCAGTTATTTATTAACAATATAATGATATTACACACAAACATTCCATCACAGTGCAGATGTTATATTGAATAATAAAGAAAAACAGAGTGTTTTTTGAAAGAATTTAAATTAGAATTTCTATTGTAGCCTCGAAAAAGTGTTGGTTTGCTTTTGAAATTACAAATTTTGACTAAACGGAAGACACTTTTGCCATGTACAGAAATAACATATTTAGTATTTATTTATAGGTGCTTCAGAAACTTTGAAAATATAATACGTAATTCTGATTAATTGAGTGTTATGACTAATTAATTATATACCGTAGTCCTAAATTTATTGAAAAAATGGTTCAACATGTTTATTATCACGCCAAGTATTACATTTAAACATAAATTGAATAAATATAAAATAACATCATCGTCACAACTCTTCATGTCCGTCTTTGTACCACTTTGATTTATTCCTCAACTTTGTTGCAGTCATCATCATCCGGGCCATTGTCAAGTTAATTATTTCAAATAGCTCATTTTGGATCGTATTATGACCAAAACAATAGAAAAAAACAAAATATTAATCCCAAAAAATATAAATTATTCCATTGTAATCAATTTTGTATTATAGATTAACGCCTTACATAAGCATTACACAAGTAATTTGTATTTATAATAATGTAAATAAGTGGCAGTTTTAATTCTATTTATGCTTAACGAATCATCATAAATTTACCGATCTTATAAAGAGAATTTGATTAGTATCATCGTCACGATTACAAACGTTTAGTAAAAGTATTATCGATTTTAATTTTGTCATCAAAGAAGTATTGAAATAAATAAAAATGCGTTTGAGGCGCTGATGGCAAAGTGGTAAAGCGTTCGCTTTTGAGCAAGACTTGTCTTGATAAGACGTGTGTTGAACATTTAACAAGAAAGCAAGTAAAGAAAAACGTGGTAAAAAAATTACCCTGCTGACTAGTAAACAGAAGATATTTATAGTTTCTATGACGATGAGAGCTTTTGACATAATTATTGTATGCTTTTTTAATTTATTTTTTAATATTTTTTGTATTAAATTTTCATTTTGTTTTATTAACCTATAATTTTTTTGAAGTTGATGGATTTTATAAATTTATAAGTAAAATAAGTTTAAAAAACGTAAGCACTAATCCGGAAAAGTGAAAGTTAAAAAAAGCATTTAAAAAAGTGAAGCAAAAAACATAGTTTTTTAAAAACACACTTTTATATTTGTACACTATTCAAGTGATCATATGACATTTTCTGGACTTTGATGTTGTCCAATCGAGCCGAAAATTATATATTAGCATAGTCAATAAATAATTCGAAAAAAATATCACAAATAATTATTTGATTAAATTTTGTCTAATCGGTCCGAAAATTTGATAGAATGTATTGTTAATCGGTTCAAAAGTATGTTTGAATTTTTTTAAATCTCTAGCTCATTGGGAAGTTAGTTTAAAATCGATTGAAAAATTTGACGACGGACAGACAGAAAAGTCAAGTTAAGTAAATGTGTATAAAAAGATAGTTATTGTTACCTAAACTAACTCAAACAGGTGTAGAAGATGAGGAAAATGACGACGATAAGGATATACCTTGTCAGGAGGTCCGGTAGAGCGACCTCTGACAAAAACTATTATAACAAATTGGTTCTGACATTAACATGTTGTACTCGTAATTATTTAAAAGAACCTTAACTCATTTTACTTTAACTGCATAAATTTCAACATTTATGTAAACTATAGCTAAAATTAACAAGAAAACTTTATTGTAATATTGGAACATAATCATCGTTATCCATAGTTTTTGTTGATATTTTCGTAATCTAAAATAATGTAGTAAACTCATATAGTTTTTGCTTTGAATCAAATATTGCCGTGGAAGCCATAATCAAAAAATTAGTACTTGTGGTTTTAGAAAATCTTTAATTTTTTTATATAGTTTTGAACATTAGGCTAAAAGTTGTTATTAAATGTTGTAAATACAAATGTAATTTATAAAATAGCAACAAAAAACTAGTTAAAATCGAAAAACATCCTTATCTCAAACGTTCTTCAATAATCTTGATTACACCAATACAACCTGATGTTTGTAAGCATTTTAACGTAATATTAACTTTTCATCTTCCGTAGTCCAACAATGGCAACAATTGAAAGAATACAATACCGCAGCGCTCTGATACGTGTGTGTGTGGTTTGTTTAATGTCTTTATCCTTATAGGTTATGGTACCGCTCCGCCGCTTTCCTCGCTGGCGCTCTGACTCCTGCTTTAAGCTATTCTTATAATTTTGCAATGCGCTAGTTTGAGGTGTTTCTTTAATATTTAAACAATTAAAATAAGTATTTTTTTAATTCAAAGAATTTAGTATTTTGAAATTTTAAAAACAGTGGAGTTCGCTATAATGCGATGATCGGGGTCCCTAAAATGAGATCACGTTAAACAAATGGATCGGATTCTAGGACTGTTCATCAAAGGACGATTCATCAAAGGACTATTCATTAATAGACTATTCATAAAGAGAACGGTTCATCATAAGGACTGTTCATCTAAAGTCTATTCATCAAGAGGACTATTCATCAACTTTTTAACCCACTCCTCAACAACCTTTATCAATATATACCCAAGATATTTTCAACGTAAAGTAATTTGATGTATTTTTAAAAGACAAATCTCCGCATACCAATGGATCGGGTCAATGCTTGGTTGCAAATAAATACATATATAACCAATCCTTTGAAAAGTCATCGCCATCAATATCGTGAACGTCATTACCACATTCAGCCGTAGCATCATATTCAACTGCACGTAATCAAGATTAACATCAGTATCACCTAATCCTCATAATCTTATTTTTTTCAATTGTTTGCTATTTTATTGAGATAGTAAAGTTGATAATATTATAATTATAATTTACAGACATATTATTCAGTTTTTTTCATTATTAATTTTGTTTCAGTTTAATGAGTTATATTTACTACATTTAATAATTGCAACGATTTGTATGTTAAAAAAACAATTTTAAAGTATCATTTTTGATTATCGAATTAATATTATCATCAAAACTAATACGCGTGCAAAAATTCACCATATTTTGAAGAAAGTCGAAAATCGTTTAAAAGATGATTAACTGGTAGCACACTCCACGACGAAGCTATGTGAAAGTGTATATTAATTAATTACGAAAATATCAGACTTAAAGACGAAGTTAGACAAACGAGAAGAGAGTAGATAATCCGGTTTTACCGCTGCAAGTTCGCGACTGCCACAACTTACTCTTAATATTGTGCACTTCGCCAGTCGAAGGTGTTTCTCTGCAGTAATTGGAATCGTGAAGCAGTGAGACAGTTTTGAATTTTTAATTGCATCTTCAAATTTAGTTTGAAAACAATGTAATTAATTATTTGTTTTTAACATATTTATGAATAACAAATTAGTTATAAATATTTTGAGCTTATAAACAGAACTTGATTAGTATTATCGTCACCATTACAAACGTTTGATAAAAGTATTATTGATTTTAATTTTGTCCTGAAACAATTCTTGAAATAAATAAAAATGCGTTTGAGGTGCTGATGGCAAACGGCAAAGCGTTCGCTTTTGACCAAGACTTGTCTTGATGAGGCGTGTGTTGAACATTTAAAAAAATAGTTATTGTCAACTTAACTAACTCAAACGTGTCGGCTCAGCCTAATATTTTAGCACAAGGTTGAGATAGTGATGATTCTTAATCAAAACGGTTTTTATTTTAAAAAAAACCTTCTCAACCAGCTTTGAACCTTATTAAAATTAAAAGAGTTAGCTGTTTGTAACAGTTGCATTGCGTTTAATAATTATTCAACTGAATAAAATCTAATCTAAAGCTGCCACAAACAAATCTAATTTTAGGTTTTTTAATGTCATATCAGCTAACATCAACATCGATTAGATTTTTAATATTTCACATAAACATGAAATTGACATTTTTCGTCTCACTGATGACATTACATTATAAACACTCATGACATGAAATGATGAACTCGGTTTTTTGTTGTTGTAGATCAAGAGTGTTGCAAAGAGTAACCCTTCAGTAATAGCAAGTACAATTATTTTTTGAAATCCACCTACCAATGCAAGTTCCCGACTGCTACAATTTACTCTTAATAATTTGCATTTCTCAAGTCGAAAGTGTTTTTTGCAGTAATTAGAGCTGTGAATAAGTGAGATCGTCTTGAGTTTGTTTATTCATCGTCGAATTTAGTTTGAAAAAAATGTAATTAAGTGGTCGTTTTCAACGTATTTGTGCATAACGAATCAGTAATAAATTGTTTGAACTTATAAAAAAATTGATCATGAAATTTTATTATAGTCTTAAAAACATATTTTTTTTATTTTATAAATTACTAGCGGGGTTACCCGGCGTTGCCCGGGGTTTTGAGAGGTTTTTCTAATGTTTGTCTCTCTCGCTCCCGTTTCCTTCTCCACTTTCCCGTTTTCGTCGCGTTCCCGGTCGCTTTTTCGCTCTCGGTCGTTTTCCAGCTCCCGGTCGCTTTCCCGCTTAGAAGTTTTGTTATCGATTTTCTCTCTTGCTCGCGTTTCCTTCCAAGCTTGCTCTCCCGATTCCAGTCGCTTTCCGCGTTCCCGGTCGCTTTCCGCGTTCCCGGTCGCTTTCCCGTTCCCGGTCGCTTTCCCGTTCCCGATCGTTTTCCCGTTCCCGGTCACTTTCCCGTTCCCGGTCGCTTTCCCGTTCCCGGTCGCTTTCCCGTTCCCGGTCGCTTTCCCGTTCCCGGTCGCTTTCCCGTTCCCGCTCACGGTTGCTCTCCCGTTCCCGGTCATGCTTGCTCTCCCATTCCCGCTCACGGTTGCTCTCCCGTTCCCGGTCACGGTTGCTCTCCCGTTCCCGTTCCCGTTCACGCTCATTTTCTCTTTTACATTCTTTCATAACTTCTGTTAGCCTATAAAACGTAAAATAGATTTGCTAAGACTATATATATATATATATATATATATATATATATATATATATATATATATATATATATATATATATATATATATATATATATATATATATATATATATATATATATATATATATATATATATATATATATATGAATGTTTGTGGGTTAGTTTGTCTATTATAGAAACGGGAAAGCGACCCGGAACAGACAGCGAGCGGGAACGGAAAAGCAATTGTGAGCGGGAATGGGAGAGCAAACGTGAGCGGGAACGGGACAGCGACCGGGAACGGGAAAACGACCGGGAGCGGGTAAGCGACCGGGAGCGGGAAAGCGACCGGGAGCGGGAAAGCGACCGGCAGCGGGAAAACGACCGAAAACGGGAAAGCGAACAGGAGTGGGAAAGCAGGTGGGAAAGGAAACGGGAGAGAAAGAGACAAACATTAGAAAAACCTCTAAAAAACCCGGGCAACGCCGGGTATCTCCGCTAGTACATACATAAACACACACACAGACACACATACATGCACATACACATACATACATACACACATACATAGGCACAAACATATATATATAGTTCCCGCTCGCTCACCCGCTCCGCTCCGCTCATTTTGTAACGGATTTCAAAAATTTTTTCTCTATATTTGATTCCCCTTGACTCTCAAGGTTGTGTCAAAATTTCATTACGATCGGATGAATGGTGTAGCAATGCATAAAGGACATGAATATATACATATATACATAGAAACATTCATTTTTATATATATAGATAATTATTCATTTATTTTATTCAAAGAAAACCAAAACAATAAAACACAAAATGAAAGCAAGTTCTTAATTGTTTTTCTCAACTTTGTTTACATTTCTAACGGTCACACCAACAACTTAAAAACAAAAATAATTACAGCAAGCTATGCGGTTGTCTGAAAGTATTTATGATAAAAAGATTGTAATATGATTCTTTTAAAATTAAGATTCCTATATTAAAATCAATTAATTTTAAAATAATGATTTATAGTTGTTTCACCATCTTAGATTTTTTCTAATATAGTTATAAATAATTGTTTACTTTCAATAGCAAATTAAATATTTCCGCTGCTAGTGAACATTTTCATCGCATTAATTTAGTAACATAACTTTATTATTAACTTCATTTCTCATTAGTTGCATAAATTAGATTAAAGCTGTTTTTGAAAACAACATGATTATCTACACATGCATATTTAGAAAATTATGTACATTAGCATATTTAGTAAGTTCATCTGGCAAGTTGTTCTAGCTCGTTGGACTAGAAAATGCAAAAAGCATATGTCCAATTTGTTTTGGTTCATATTGTATGTGTGCGGGTTTTTTTTACTTCTTTGGCTGAATTGAAAATTAGAATGTGTGTAATTATAATTTAACAAGTAGATTGAAACAACATTTTTTTTAATACTCAAACACAAATTGTTAATTGTCAAACCTCTTGTTAATTAGCAGCGGGAAGGTAAATGTTTTTTTTTTCAAATCTGTTTTTGCTAGTAGTACCGCGTTGTTTTTGAATGCTGTTTATGTCCAAGGAGTATTTTCGTAACCTTCCAGTTGCAATTCTAAACGCGTGCCGTAGTACAGAAACATCATAATATTGCAAAAATACCGTTGACATCGTAAAAGTAAATGGCTGCGCTGTTGTTGATAGTAGTGCTTGCAAACTTCTTTTTTATGTGAAAGTTAATGTTGACTGCTTGTCATTTACCGCTTTTTAGCTCGTATTTGAGCTTATCCTTTTTTGGTTTATTCTTTCTCAGTTCGTTCTGCCATTACTTGTTCCATCCCTCCCACCTTCCATGTTTGATATTCTGCGAGGCAATATTTTGATAATATAAGGCAGATTGTTTGCACTAAGAAAGTTTAACGAATTATTTATTCAAAGGTGTAAAAATAAAACATAATTAGGTTTTGAAAATAATTCAACAAACACATTTAAAAAAACTAAAGAAACAAAAATTTGATAGCAAAATTGTAGCGGACTGAAAATTCGAGAATAAATAATGTTCTCAAACAGATAAAAACATGATTTACCGGCTGGTTGGAATTTGAATGAATTTTTCTTCAAAATGTCTTTAAGCAATTACTCAGATTTTACTTGGTAGATTGTATAAATCAATTTTCAACTCCAAATGTAACACAGAAAAGAGAGACGACGATTGCTTTAAGTCGCGTGTCACTGAGCCAACAGTTGTCGATGGTTTGTTCTGCGGTGCTTGGTTTAGATTTCAATCCCTCTATATTAACAACACTTTTCTGTCACAGGCCCATTTCTCGTCCTCCACTAGATCTGAACCTTGGTTCATAAATTTGTTAGGACCAAACAATAATTTTGAGATAATCAAGCTAAAAACAATATTGTTAACGCTCTGCTGCAGAATCTATTCGTCATTTCGTCATTGTTTATTTTATTGAAGTCAACTTTTAAACATTTCACGTATTCCCATCGATCTCAAGTTTTTTACGTCGATTTGAAATCTCATATATATTAGGATTTTTTTACTTATAATGAAAGTATGATTTTATACTAATTATTATTGTTATTATTATTATTATTATTATTATTATTATTATTATTATTATTATTATTATTATTATTATTATTATTATTATTATTATTATTATTATTATTATTATTATTATTATTATTATTATTATTATTATTATTATTATTATTATTATTATTATTATTATTATTATTATTATTATTATTATTATTATTATTATTATTATTATTATTATTATTATTATTATTATTATTATTATTAGTTAATGTTTATTTATAATGCACTTATTAAATTAAGTCACAAAAGCGCGTCGCGTCAAATCATAATGTTAAGAATAAAGTTCAGTCTTGAGCAACTTCTTGAAACCACAGAGGTCTAACGCTGGATTCCTCAGGTCAGCAGATAGGTTATTCCAAACAGCTGGGGAAGCAACATAAAATCCGCGCCTGACGAGAGTTGTTGTCTTTGACGGCGGAACGAGCAATCGCCAGCCGCCGCCGATCGAAGGTGGGACCGACCAGGTAGCGTTGAGATCGGTACACACAGTTGCTGCAGGTAGACCGGAGCCGTGTGGTGAAGGCACTTGTATACCATCAGGCCCAACTTGAACTGAATCCTCTGTGGGAAAGGAAGCCTTTGAAGTTGCGTCCTCATGAGATCTGATACGGGAGACCAGCCGGGCAGCTGAAGAACAAGGCGAGCGGCTACTCGGAGAATGGACTGGAGCCTGTTGATTTGAAACTGACTAAGTCCGGCCATGACACCATTACAGTAATCGAGCCGGCTGTGCACGAGTGCTCTGATGAGTGAATGGGCAGAGTCCATGGTAAGGTTACGAGTAAATTATTGATTATCAGATTTTTATTTCATGATTGCAGATATCAATTTTACACTGAAAATATTTTTTTCATTTATATGGTATTTAGAATACTTTATTCCATGTTCAAACTTTTAAATTATAGACTAAAATTTTCATTAGGATGGTAGCATTAATTTGGAATCTTTATATTTCAAACATGTACAGGATTTTTAATAAACAAAGTGTTTAAGTTTCAAAACTGTCTGGAGACTACTATTTCTAGATTGAATATATTAATGATTTTTTGCTATCTAATAAAAAGCTGAAAAATGATCAAATGCCAAATTAAAAGCTAACTATTTTTTGCACAAATAGCACAGTTTCAAAAATTAAAAAATATAAATATTATAAGCTGTTCGCTATTTTTTCAGTGGCGTTATTGTCGATCAATCAATTGATTTTCGATACTACCAGATAAGTTTTTTTTTCAAATAAAGCTTGCTAGGCTAAAAGACTCAATGTTGGTTAATTTTTTGAAGTGAGAGAAATAAAAATAAAAATAAAATGTAATGGGAGTAAGAATAAATCTGTAGAAGTTATCTCATATTGTTTAAAAGTGTCAGAAGAATTGTTATTAGTCTATTTTAAAATAGAACTGAAAAATGTATTTTTCAAGAAACATCGTCTTATAAATAAATTGAAAAGTGTTTCAAATGAAAATTATTAACAAAATAAATTGGCATTGGTGATATGGATCCCAAACTGCAAAATTATAGACCTTTTTTGGAAAATAGTTCAAAGTTTTTGTTTTTGAATGGTTACATCCCGATAATGAAATAACACAAACAATAACTACACTAACTAGCTCTAATTTTCGATTGTAATTTGCATTGCACAACTTTCCGTTATTTGGTGTAACATCTGGTAAAACAAATAAAGATAAAAATATTTTTTTTAAAATTGTTTTTATTTGCCTCTTTATCTGAGCCAACAAACCAAAATTTTTGAATCTAAAACAACCATTACGCTCAATCTTGTTAATTATTTTGGACCTCTGGCGACTTATTAATAAACATCCGTACTGTTTGATTATTTTGGACTTTTGGCG
The DNA here is from genome assembly GCA_963978895.1 of Erpobdella octoculata. Classification (NCBI taxonomy): domain Eukaryota; kingdom Metazoa; phylum Annelida; class Clitellata; order Hirudinida; family Erpobdellidae; genus Erpobdella; species Erpobdella octoculata. The sequence continues at coordinate 8,434,165 of OZ022243.1, read as the reverse complement.
AATTATACATAAACAACTTATTACAGTCTCTAGATAGCAGGAATTAATTTTATTTGCTTAATTTCAATTGATTTAAGGTCTAATTTTTGTTTTATAATAGTTTATAGTCCTTTACATCAGGTGTTTTAAGACTCTAATGGCTGTATGTAGAAAGCACTTAAGTCTTTCATGTCGTGGATCAGAATTTGATCCTTTTTATTTTTCCCTCCTCCTTTCTCCAGGCTTGGGACTGGCTCGCAATTAGCGAGGCGGAGTTAAGGTCTAATTCATGTCGGAAACATTAAATTCATGTATTGTCATCCATAATAAAGGCTTCCTGAGAGTTTTAGACTTCTAGGTGATCGAAAAGTGGGTGAAATTTTGTTTTCTAAGATTTGATCACCACAGACAAACAGAGAGAAAATGAAAGTAAATATAAGCTCCTAATTAAATGATTGTTGCAGAAAACCATAACTCAATAGTCCGGCCATGATACCATTACAGTAAATAAAATATTTTTATTTATTTAAGTTATGTTTTATTTAACGTGGAGCTACTTTGATCCACACTTAACCCACATGAACACATTCCAGAACACTAAAACACACATTTTCTAAGACAGGTACAGTAGTTATTATTTGAACAAACAAGTATAGGAATTTAAACATTGTTGAAAGTGATTCATCTCCTCATTGAATTGACGACGACGACGACGATGACGCCGATGCCGATGACGACGACGACGATGATGACGAAGACGATGACGACACGACAACGACATCGACAACGATAACGGTAACAATAACAATAATAATTAATCGACCGGCAAAACTTCGCAAAAACGTTGGTATAGTTACTTCCTTTAAAAGTTAATAAACCTTGTTTTGATTTTAACTTATTGAGCGCAATAATTTTATTCTGTTAATAATATTGTATTTTATTTTCATGATAATTGATATTAAGAACGTAATTTGGGCTCTGCACGACATTGTTTATAAACTAGGCTAACTAAATACCTTTTTTAAAACAAAAAAAAACTAGTATTACTTTATAATTATGTTCGCATGATTGCTACTGTATTAAAATACGGCAACAGAAAATTACCAAGGTTAAAGAGAGTATTGGTGTTCTAAATGTTGATGGTACTGACTTAATGTGTGACAGAGATAAAGCAGAAGCACTCGCTAAATTCTTCTCGTCGGTTTATGTACGGGAAGATCTCTTTGAAGGCGATGATACATTTCACCCAATTGTGCCGGCTTGTGGAATGACAGAATTAAAAATTGATAGTGGCATTGTTGAGAAAAAATTGATGGCCTTGAACAGGGGAAAGTCTGCGGGACCGGATGGCATACATTCAAGAATCTTGAGCGAAACAAGACTGGTTTTAAATGAACATTTGTTGAGGATTTTCAAAACATCATTGACTTCGGGGGTGGTTCCATGTGATTGGAAGTCAAGTGTTGTGGTTCCGTTGTATAAAAAAGGTAGCAAAGCTAAGGTCGAGAATTACAGGCCAATAGCTTTGACATCAGTATGTTGCAAAATTCTCGAGTCAATAATTAAAGACCACATTTTGAGCTACTTTTTGCAATATGATATCTTCACTCATAGACAATTTGGATTTCTTCCTTCACGCTCTACGGTCCTGCTGTTGCTGAAGTTCTTGGACGAAGTTACTCTCTCGGTTGACTCTGGGTCGGAGGTGCATACAATCTACACCGACTTAGAAAAAGCCTTTGACAGAATTCTACATAAGAGTCTCTTGTTTAAGATGAAGGAGTATAGAGTTCATCCAATATTGATAGAATGGATAAGAAGTTACTTGACGGAGAGATCATTCAGAGTTCAGTTGAGGGGCGGACTATCTGATTCCTTTCCTGTGTTGAGTGGTGTTCCTCAGGGAAGCGTGTTAGGTCCATTGTTATTTATGATCTATATCAATGACATTTGTGGTGTTTGCGAAAACATCTACCTTTTCGCGGACGACGCCAAGTTGTTTAGACCGATCGCGGACTTCAAGGACACTCGGGAACTGCAGTCCGACATTTATAAATTGCAGCAGTGGTTCACAAGATGGCAAATGACAGTGAATCCATCTAAATGTTGTGTTTTAAAGGTTGGAGGTAATCGTTTTGCAGCGGGTTACTATATGCAAGATACATCAGTTTTGTCTATCGTGGTTCCTGAAGTTAGCTCGGTTACGGATCTAGGAATCGTACTAGATTCAAAATTGAAATTTAGAGACCATGTATTCTCTAGAATCAAAAAGGTCAATTCCTTGTTGGGTATAGATGGAAGAACTTTAAAATATTTGCTTGATGATGCTTTTGTAACATTGTATAAATCTCTGATTAGATCTCAATTGGAGTACTGAGTTCAGATTTGGAGTCCTCACGGGCGTGGTCTGATTGAAGAACTCGAAAGGGTTCAGCGAAGGTTTACCAGAATGGTCAGGTCATGCAAAGGTCTCATTTATACGGAGAGGTTGAAGAAAGCGAGCCGACCTAATTCTACTGTATAAAATGAAGTCTGGTCAATTGATGGATTGCCACTGTCCGGGGTTGACACTTTGCCCTGACGAAAGAACTAGGGGGCATGAGTTCAAGTTGACTACTAGGTTGGCTCATAAAGATTGCAGGAAGTATTATTTCAGTAACAGAGTGGTGGACGACTGGAATCGGCTCCCTGGGCCGGTGGTGTCTGCTGAATCGTTGTCTTTGTTCAAATCACTTTTGGATGATGTTTTTTGTGATATTCAATTGGATTTTGCTTAGGATTTTTATTTTGCTTTGTTTATTTTTCGTTATTTTTGTTGTATTTGTTTGCGCGTTCAATTTGTGTTTATATCGTTCGGCGAGGGGCTTGCCTGTGCATGGTTTATAATAATAATAAAAATTTTATTGTAAACATCTTTATAACTCTCACTACTGCTTACATTTGCACACATCAGTTCTATAAACAGTATGCTGTTCCTTGTTGTAGCCAGAAGAGATAAAAAAAATAAGAAATTCAGCAACTAAGCTGTGTTTCACGTAAAATAGCTGAATACCTAGCTGTCGGGGTTCACCAAGGCTTTATTACACACTTTTACTTAACTTGACTTATCTGTCTGTCTGTCGTCAAATATTGCAATCGATTTTAAACTAACTTCCCGATGAGCTAGAGAACTGATTAACAATGCATTCTATCAAATTTTCGGATCGATTGGACACAATTTAATTAAACAATTATTTGTGATATTTTTGTTGAACTATTTATTGTCTATGCTAATATGCTCGTTGTTTAACATTTCTTGCCGGATCAACATTAGAGTCAACATCAACATCAACATCAACGTCCAGAGGATGTCAAATGATAACTTAAATAGTGTAAAAATATAAAAGTGTGTTTTTAAAAAACTTTGTTTTTTGCTTCACTTTTATCTTGAGTGACTTTTTTATATGTTTGTTTGCCTGTCAGCAAAATTTTAAAATCAAGTTTTAGTTGTTTTTTTTATTTTTTAACAAAAAATAGAATTAAAAGCATTCTATTTTATTGAATTAGTTATTTTATTCATTGACCTTTTCTAGTAATTTAATAAAATTATTGAGTCACAGCTACCTGTACCTAGAGGCAATAATAACATGCGGTGTGGAACAATAACACAAAGCTCTAGCACTACCTCAATCTCTACAACAAGATGTTTCCCTTATGCTAAATAACCGATCAATAAACGTTCGGGCAAATACTGCTACCAACAATTTAATGGTGGAACTAAAAATTATCTCTACCGGATTTAAATAAATAATCATTTACCGACAGAAATAACGAGATTAGTAAAAAGAAGTACAGACCGCTGCTTAAGACTCAGTGGTAGTAAAAGTTTGGGTGGAATGTTGCCAGTGGTGTCATGCAGTGTTTATACATGTCTTTAAAGTTTCAGTTCATAAAACACTTCTTTTAACGTAAAAGTGTATGTAATGTTCAATTAACACGAGACTGAGTATGTTGACATCATAGTTAATCTTATAACGGTTTTCACAAATATTTTAGCCATGTATGAAAATTGTTCTTATCAAAAAACTTCAATTTATTCCTGAATTTTTATCTTTGTTACCAACAAAATAGTAAAACATTTTAACTGAAATTGATTTTAATTCAGTCAAAATAGTATAGAAAAAACAACGCATCTAACGAAGAACGTTTTTTTGCCCGAGACACCACTGGCAACAAGCATTCAAAAACATAAATGCAAATTTATTTCTGAGTGGATGTGTGGTTTTGTTGGTAAACCAGGTAAATTTTACGTGACATAGAACGTTGTGTGGTTGTTTTTTTAACACATAAATAACTCCGAGAGTGAAGCGGTGGACTGAAAAGAGCGTGTTTAACGTATGACCATTTGCTGTGTTTGTGTAAAAAATTAAAGATTTTGATTATGTTAAGTTCATGTAAGACGGTGTTTATAATATTTTTGTAATAAAACTAAGATTTTGAATTGAAAACTACATGTGTCCATCTGCCCTTTGAGATCTGTCTCCATGTTAAACTACGGATTTGAATCTGTTTACAAAGAAGAAACAAGCACATCAAGAAATGAAGTGGTGATCTATTTTGAAATTTTTTACATATTGGGCTAATTTCTCCTTTATTCTCAGTAAGCACATTTATGTAATAGTCATATCGACAGTATATTTTGGGTGACATTTTAAAGAGGGAAACATCTTAAATGGTAGCTACAAAGAAATATTTATCTGGTTAACCTCTTTTGGTTTAATTTTACTGCAAACTATTCAAGTCCGCAGGGATTTATAAGAGTTCTTGGGAAAAAATTAAAAATTTATAATTCTGATACTGACAATTTAATTGAAAAAATAAAAAATTTATATTAAAAAAATAATATAAAATCATTAATCTTTCAACCCGTATTATCCCAAGTTTTTAATATTTATGATTTAACGGTTTTGTCTTTTTAAATTGGTAATTCTAAGCTTATAGACACTGGTAATTTAATATCCAAGTAAAATTTCAATTTTTAACTTTTTTACAGTGTGTCCAATATAATTTTTACAATACTTAATGTTTATTTAATGTTTTATCATATTTATTGGAGGTTGCGATCTTTGGAACAATCTAAGTGCAGCACAATATCACATTTGGAGCTAGCTAACAATCTTCACTTTGTCTCCACACATGCCACATGACGGTAATTTTTACTTTTTGCCGGCCAGTGGTTGAGGTTATGATATAGGACATCCTGGAGAATCCGTTTGTTCATTTTCATAAGCGTAGATGGCCCCCTCCCAAAAGCGGTTGTTCCTATTTCTTGGGATATATTTGTAAAGGGCAGCGCCTAAAACTGAGCTGCTTCAACTCAATAGGTTTATCATGTGTAGTTGATCGACATAGTTGAAAGTCATTCTGCAATGCATTTTGCAATGCAGCTTCCAAGCCAAATATGAACAAGTTCATACAAACAAAACTTTTTAAACAAAAGTTAATATTTTTACAGTATGTAAATCAATTTCTAAATGTGTATAGTAAAAATTCAATCAACATTTTAATACGTCTATGACATAGTCATTGTCACTGTCTTCCCCGTTCGAATGAAGTGATCACAAGACAGAAAAAAACTCGGAACGGCAACAACAATTTTAATAAAACGCAGTTAAAGTAAAAAAAACTACAAAAAAACTAGTCGCGTTGGACTTTGTCCGATACAAAAGCCCGCGCAAGAAAATGTCAGAGAATGTTCCATAGGTTCCTGTCTGGGCCGGTAACCATGACGACACCGAATGTTAGATGACGATAAAAACGCGGCTCCAAAATAACTGACCGGTCAGCGCTAACGTCTAACATCCACAATTTTTAAACTTTCATCATTCTTCAACTGAAGGTGTTTTCAATAAAATTTAAATATCTAGCAAGCACAACTTTAGTTTGGTTTTGGAATTTTTATAAAATATAGTAGAAGTAGGTAATCAATCAAACAAATCAGTAGCTGGAAACGGGTTTAGCGGTTCATTGATCTTGTGACTCTTACCTGTCAATAGGTTATAACAAATCTAGTTTAATGAGATTTACTTGATCGTTGTACAATATCATATGTCACAATTGAGTTGCAGTTAAATTTTAAATTCTTATTTGTTTTGGTGATTTCTGTTACTTATGATAATGATGAAAGAAACTTTTTTGAAAAGTAACAATCAGTGAGAGTTTTTTTGTTGATTGGGGTTTGCCGATGAAAATGATTATTTAAGCTTATCGACCATTTTGGTTGGAAAGTTGACCAGTTTTTGCAAAAAATCCAGTTTGAATTTCAGCGGAAAAAAATGTGCTGTGGGCTGCTCTTATTATTTGTTTACCGAGAACGCGTTTTGTAACATTTCGATTCAACGTTGGTCTATAAAAGTACTGTCAATGAATTGTTAGCACTGCTTTTAATGCTGATAAAGATGCCTATGAATAATTTTTTATTCAATTATTCATAAAGACCAATTTTTCCGTATAACTGTATTTGAAATAATAATAGTTTGTATTATACTTATGATTCTCACTGCTATAACGTATGCATTAAATTATAAAAACAGACGAAGCTGATGTGTTTTATGTGATCCGATTAAATCTCCGGAATAATTTGACAAAATATAAATATGTGGGACGCTCATTTTTCTATGTTTTTATAACTGGCCTAAGTTTGGTTACATAACGGAAGTTATTTTTTCCATTTTACTGTTTTTGTAGAAGTAAAAGTGTTTATTTTTTCAAATTATTTCATTTCCTTCTTTTTCCATTTTTTTTATTTTTTTATTTTTAGAAGTAACGGTGTATTAAAAAAATGTTTTTTTTATCTTTTTTTTTGTAATTTTCCCACAGTTTCCTCTATTTTCCGTCTCTTATTAAAAAAACAATTTTTTCAAGAAAAATCATTAGATTACTATTTATTACTGTTTGC